>CM073906.1:5000-7500 GCA_037176705.1 Molossus alvarezi
TAACCCTAACCCTAACCCTAACCCTAACCCTAACCCTAACCCTAACCCTAACCCTAACCCTAACCCTAACCCTAACCCTAACCCTAACCCTAACCCTAACCCTAACCCTAACCCTAACCCTAACCCTAACCCTAACCCTAACCCTAACCCTAACCCTAACCCTAACCCTAACCCTAACCCTAACCCTAACCCTAACCCTAACCCTAACCCTAACCCTAACCCTAACCCTAACCCTAACCCTAACCCTAACCCTAACCCTAACCCTAACCCTAACCCTAACCCTAACCCTAACCCTAACCCTAACCCTAACCCTAACCCTAACCCTAACCCTAACCCTAACCCTAACCCTAACCCTAACCCTAACCCTAACCCTAACCCTAACCCTAACCCTAACCCTAACCCTAACCCTAACCCTAACCCTAACCCTAACCCTAACCCTAACCCTAACCCTAACCCTAACCCTAACCCTAACCCTAACCCTAACCCTAACCCTAACCCTAACCCTAACCCTAACCCTAACCCTAACCCTAACCCTAACCCTAACCCTAACCCTAACCCTAACCCTAACCCTAACCCTAACCCTAACCCTAACCCTAACCCTAACCCTAACCCTAACCCTAACCCTAACCCTAACCCTAACCCTAACCCTAACCCTAACCCTAACCCTAACCCTAACCCTAACCCTAACCCTAACCCTAACCCTAACCCTAACCCTAACCCTAACCCTAACCCTAACCCTAACCCTAACCCTAACCCTAACCCTAACCCTAACCCTAACCCTAACCCTAACCCTAACCCTAACCCTAACCCTAACCCTAACCCTAACCCTAACCCTAACCCTAACCCTAACCCTAACCCTAACCCTAACCCTAACCCTAACCCTAACCCTAACCCTAACCCTAACCCTAACCCTAACCCTAACCCTAACCCTAACCCTAACCCTAACCCTAACCCTAACCCTAACCCTAACCCTAACCCTAACCCTAACCCTAACCCTAACCCTAACCCTAACCCTAACCCTAACCCTAACCCTAACCCTAACCCTAACCCTAACCCTAACCCTAACCCTAACCCTAACCCTAACCCTAACCCTAACCCTAACCCTAACCCTAACCCTAACCCTAACCCTAACCCTAACCCTAACCCTAACCCTAACCCTAACCCTAACCCTAACCCTAACCCTAACCCTAACCCTAACCCTAACCCTAACCCTAACCCTAACCCTAACCCTAACCCTAACCCTAACCCTAACCCTAACCCTAACCCTAACCCTAACCCTAACCCTAACCCTAACCCTAACCCTAACCCTAACCCTAACCCTAACCCTAACCCTAACCCTAACCCTAACCCTAACCCTAACCCTAACCCTAACCCTAACCCTAACCCTAACCCTAACCCTAACCCTAACCCTAACCCTAACCCTAACCCTAACCCTAACCCTAACCCTAACCCTAACCCTAACCCTAACCCTAACCCTAACCCTAACCCTAACCCTAACCCTAACCCTAACCCTAACCCTAACCCTAACCCTAACCCTAACCCTAACCCTAACCCTAACCCTAACCCTAACCCTAACCCTAACCCTAACCCTAACCCTAACCCTAACCCTAACCCTAACCCTAACCCTAACCCTAACCCTAACCCTAACCCTAACCCTAACCCTAACCCTAACCCTAACCCTAACCCTAACCCTAACCCTAACCCTAACCCTAACCCTAACCCTAACCCTAACCCTAACCCAACCCTAACCCAACCCTAACCCTAACCCTAACCCTAACCCTAACCCTAACCCTAACCCTAACCCTAACCCTAACCCTAACCCTAACCCTAACCCTAACCCTAACCCTAACCCTAACCCTAACCCTAACCCTAACCCTAACCCTAACCCTAACCCTAACCCTAACCCTAACCCTAACCCTAACCCTAACCCTAACCCTAACCCTAACCCTAACCCTAACCCTAACCCTAACCCTAACCCTAACCCTAACCCTAACCCTAACCCTAACCCTAACCCTAACCCTAACCCTAACCCTAACCCTAACCCTAACCCTAACCCTAACCCTAACCCTAACCCTAACCCTAACCCTAACCCTAACCCTAACCCTAACCCTAACCCTAACCCTAACCCTAACCCTAACCCTAACCCTAACCCTAACCCTAACCCTAACCCTAACCCTAACCCTAACCCTAACCCTAACCCTAACCCTAACCCTAACCCTAACCCTAACCCTAACCCTAACCCTAACCCTAACCCTAACCCTAACCCTAACCCTAACCCTAACCCTAACCCTAACCCTAACCCTAACCCTAACCCTAACCCTAACCCTAACCCTAACCCTAACCCTAACCCTAACCCTAACCCTAACCCTAACCCTAACCCTAACCCTAACCCTAACCCTAACCCTAACCCTAACCCTAACCCTAACCCTAACCCTAACCCTAACCCTAACCCTAACCCTAACCCTAACCCTAACCCTAACCCTAACCCTAACCCTAACCC